>JARHVA010000640.1:2302500-2350000 GCA_037957365.1 Torreya grandis | reverse complement strand
AGTAAGATTAGTTAATGGAGCTATTAGAGAAATTGTTGACATCATATATACAACTCAGAGTCACATACACCTTTCCTACCCATATATGCATTTGTTGCATTCAAAAAATACTCTACCCCTCCATGGGATGCAAAGAATCCTACATATGTACCAACTGCTCTTATTACACGAGGTAATCATTGACAGATGCCTATAAAAATGACATGGGCTCTAACCATACATAAAACACAAGGAATGACACTCAATAAAGCAACAATTGACATTGGAGACATTGATCACCAAGGCTCAACATTTACTACTGTATCAAGAGTATGTTCAATCAATGACATGTATCTCTCATGCATTTACCTTTGAACGTTTAGCAAGAATGAAAGAAAGTAAGTAAATATATAAATCTTTGAAAGAAAATCAAAAGAAAAAAGATTGACATAATTACTTCTTCCACACCATTCATAAAAACTCTAGCTTTGTAATTATTATTATATACAATCAAAAAAATAGAGAAATATTGGTAATTATTGTTACACACAATATATTTTATAGCTTCAATACTTTCATCATTCATATATATATATATTAAAAAAAAATAATAAAGCTTGATATAATATTAAAATATATATTGTATAATCTAAAATATATATTATATAATATTTTTACAAAGAAATCAAAGATAATTGAATTATGCAATTTAAAATAAAAAAAGATTTACAAAATAATGAAAAATAAATATAAATATTTAATAAAAAAGTTAAAATTAAAATATTTTATTATTTCAATAAACGAAATATGAACTAATTTTATTTAATCTAGAATTTTTCTTACACCATAAAAACAATTACCAATAATATAATTGTGTGATCAAAAAATAATAATAAACATATGATAAATTATACGCAGACCTAATTTTCCTTGAAATTCAATACCATTGGCTATGAAAAGGTTGAAATTCATTCCGAATTTGCATGAGAATTATGGAATTTTTCTGCAGCATTGTTCCATAGAAATAACTTAACTCATTTCCTACCTGGCACCTATTCGAATATTTTTGACTCTTGTATGAGTTGGTTCCAGCTTTTATTTGTGGAATAGGGGAGATCATTCAATGCTATATTGTACTTGCATATAAAGAATATATTGGGATTAACGCTAATATTTGTGCAGACTCTTGGGCTCTTTCGAAATGAATCAAACTCGCCCAAATTTCTCATATACTGCATTTTTAAATTGAAGGGGACTTCTCAGTTTTTATTTTAATGGTGCAAAAACTATCACTACCCTCACTCATACACCCAACTTTTAGAGCAAGTCGTCCTTCATGGAAACTCTCCACCATTATTAATGAATTGAAGAAACTGTTATAACTCATGTTTGTTAAAGAAATATTGATGTCTTAGAAAGTATATCAAGATTTATGTTTTATAATCATTTTTTTTTTTTCGTCATGAATTAATAGTATTATTTTTTAATTTTATTTTTATCATAAATTAATAGTATTGTTTTAAGTTTATTTTGGTTCTATTTTTTCTTTTTATATTAAATTATTTATACTATTATTATTACTTTAAATTTTACATTTTTTTGACCTTTTCAACTATTTCTTTGTTTCATTTTAAAATTCATGCTTCCCACCCATCTTTTTTACAATTGATTCTTATATTAAAATTTTTAGTATAGATTTACAAATTTTATTTCTCAAGAGTTGGTTTGTTTTGTTGGGTGATATAATATTATGTCATGGGAGAATGTAAAGATATTTTTCTTACTGAAATATAAAATTTGAAACTAAAGAGTTGTCAAAATACAAAATTTGAAAATGAAGAATTGTTTTTTTATTTGTTTAAAAAATGATTATTAAAAATTTTAAAGGAGTTATTTTTTTAAGTATCAAAGTTTACATGAGATTTACCAATACTATTATATAAGTTTTGACATATTCATGAAAATATATTTCAAACTATAATTTATTATCCTTATTAATTTTTCATATTTTTGTCAATACCCTTTTTTTTACAAATATTGTGAATATATTTATTTTTCCACAAGATTTTGTGACTCCATATTCTTTACAATCAAAAGTGCTTTTACTTAAAAAAAAAAAAAATAGAAACAAACAAATTTGAAAAATACTATTTTTTCTCTTAAAGTCATATTTTCATTTTTTTAAATAAAAAAGAGCAAAAAGAGTAGATATATTTAATTAGTGTTTGAAAACCCTGTATTTTTCTTTCTCTTAAAGTCATACTTTCTTTTTTTTAAATAAAAAAGAGTAAAGAGAGTGCATTCATATTTAATTAGTGTTTAAAAACCCTATATATTTAATATAAATTGTATAAAAAGAGTTAATAGTGAATATTTTAAATGGTTCTGATAATTTATGCAGTGAATTAGAGGGGCATTGTTAAATTATGTTAAAGGTTTAGAAATTTGTAATTAAAGATTAGTATGAAGTTAAATTTTTAAATGTGATGTTACATAGATTACTTAGTGATTGTATATTGTTATAGTGGATTTAAATTTTTTGATAAATTATGGTGTGATAAAGAATATATTAATAGAATAAATTATGTAAATGGATTAAATAAGGAGATATAACAATTATTTATTTATTTAATGTTATTTTTATTATAATTTATATGATATATTATTTATAATATATTTGGTTAAAATTAGTTGGTATTAGGTAGTTGTTGTAACATTCATATAAATAGAGTTAGTTAAGGTGATAAGTTTTATTGAGGGGGTATATCTTAGACAATAAGATTATAACAATTTTTTTTTATTTATCAATAAATTATGTAATATATACATATTCCTTTGATATATGAATATAATATTTTTAACATTTAGTAATAGAGCAAGCTAAGAGCTTCTGCAAGTTGTAGAGAAATAATTTTGAATATTTAAGTGTTTAAAGTGAATGAAAAGTCCAATGCCTTGATTGAAAATGTAGAGCTAATATTTTTATTACAATTATGAATCAGGTTGAATTATGAATGTGACTCAAAAAATGTGAGGTGAGTGAAGGAATCGATGATTATAGAAGAGGGTCTCTAGTTTGTAGATTGAATTGAGACTTGAATGTGTGGTTTCTTAGAAGCTAATATATTAAGCACACAACTAGAAAAAATCAAAGGGCATAACATTTGAAATTTTTAAAGGGGTGTAGTCTTTGTGAAGCAAAACAACACAACCAATTCTACATTTTAGACACAACCATATTTGATGCCAATAAAGTGATAACTCTATAAAATGATCAAAAAAATGAATACAATTTTAGAAACCATTGTTACACATGAATTTTCAAACAACGTGGCAATAAATATAACTATTTATAATTCTTATTCCAAAAATAATTGATTTTGTGTTTATAAAGCACTATGTTTTATAAATTAGGTTTTATGTGTTACTTTTTAACCATGCTTTTATTCAACTAGAAGCTACATGTACAAGGTTCAACGTGAGGCATGAGGCTTCTGGCATGAAAAATCTATGTGATCAAAATGATAGAAAAGGAACACTATCAATTATAAGGTTTTAGATAGAACCTATGTTTTTGGAGCATCATGTCTATAATTGTTTCTTCTAATATATATATTTTTGCCTTTGAATGTGTTAAGCATAGATTGTGTTTCTCTTGATTGACTTTTTTAATGATTTACTATATTTTTTTGCCTAATTTTTTATGCAATTTTGTTCTCTATTTTTTAAAATGTTACAAGCAAGAGAAATATCTACTGGAAAATAAACAATAGTTCAAAATGGTATGATAGAAGAGTTTGCCATAGGTGATATTGTAAATATATTGGAATTGTTTTAGGATGTCAAGGGTTCAAAACCCATAAACAACAAATGTTGTTTTTTACAATCACATATTTTTAAGGTATGTACCCAATTATTTTTAATAGTTTAATTTTTTAACATCCACATAAAGGTATAACCACTTGTTTTAGAGTGTTTGTACATTTTAGATTCATCAAAATCATTGATTTCCATTCCATAGTATTCCTTATATGGTTTATGGATAATTTTTTATAAATAGAGATCTAATGTTTGATATGTTTTAAAGGGATGTATTATTAGTAGTATCTATCATCCTTACAAAAAAAAATTGATTGAGGGGGGAGCTCTTGTCCATGGAGAAAACTATTATCAAAAAAATTGATGACTAATATTTCCACTATTGGAAAGTTACCTTGGTGAAAATAAGACTCTAAAACAAAAGTTGTTTAGATGCAAACTAAAGAAAGATAAGACATTGTTTACCAGTGAAAGTGATGTTTAAGATTGTGATATTGTAAACATGATGAAAACCCTCCATATGAGGATATTGAGGAGGATTATGTTTACTAAATTTATAGTTTTAATCTTGTCATTGTAAATGGAACTCACAATGTATTGTTTTTCAATTAGGCCCATCTCCCACTAAAGATGAGATCAATTTTTTTATTCATTGAATCCTCATTCCCATTGAAGAGGATTTCAGTGAGCCCAGTCCCCATTGAGGAAGCATAATGGGGCTCAATCCCACAATTGTTTGTGGTGAATAGTTGAGTGTGTCCCTCATTGCATATAGTGATCTATTTTGGATAGCTGGGTGCATCCCTATTCACACAAGTGTGTGTTTGTACTATAGTAAATGTGTAATAGTCCATCATTTTGTTATTTCTCAATGAAATGATGAGTATGTGCTCATTGATTGATTCATTATTAGTGTATTAAACTTTGTGTGTGACCCAGTTCACATGCAAAGTTTATTTTCTCTTGTTCTTGGGAGTAATGTAATAAAGAGGGAAATGTTATGATTATATTACACCATAGTAATTTTCAATATGCTTGGTTAAAATACACGTTTATTGTAACACCCATGTAGATAGGGTTGGTTAAGGTGATAAGCTTTGTTGAGGGATATATCCTAGATAATAATATCACAACAAAGGTTTTCGTACGTGAACATGATGTAAAAAAAACTATGAAATGTATAAATATTCCCTTGATTTATGAATAAAATAATTTATATGGATACACTATTTCAACAATTTCAATTTTTGCTTAGAGAAAGTTTTTTTTTTGTTGATTTTTGGATATTTGGAGCATTTCATTTGGATAATTTAGGAGATGTAGAGATGTAAGGACTTCCCATATCTCATCTAATAGGGAGGTGGTGTTTTAGATCAGCTTTAGAGATGATGTTATTGATGATGCTTCATTGAGTATGCTTGATTAGGCACTTTTGTATAGAGTTGACAAAAAAGTTACAAATAATTAATTATCTATAAATGGGGGTTGGTTTAATCAAAGTTATCCATATATGTTTCATACTGTAAGTACATGTTTAGAGAAAAAAATGATTATTACTATGGTTTGGTACTATGTAAATGTTTTATACTATGGATGTAGTATATGGATCAAATGATGATGGTGTGTGAATAACACCTATCATCATATTTATATCAAATAGTCCCATAAGGTTACATGATGATAGTAGGCTTTGGTCACAAGAGGTAAGTGTTTGAGGATAATATTAAATGTGTTGACATAGATTCATCATACTACCAAAATATAAATAATAGGTTATTGTGACTTCATGGTACAAGTTCATATTGGGGTTCATGGTAATTAATATTTTATCTCTTTTGGATTAAAGGGGTTTGTTAGGCATATTAATCTAAATTCTTTTATTTTAAAAGTTAACTTAAAAAATAATAACTGTGTAAGGGATATGCAATTATTTAATGATATTCCTTATTAAACATTAAAATTATTAACTAATAAGGTTAGAAAGTAAAATAAATCAAATCAAGTCATTAAAATTACTAACAAAGTGATTTGGTATTGTTAAGAGTTTTATAAAAATTAGGCGTGAAGGTATTTTTTATGCGGTTAGACAATTTGGAGTATTAAGAGGCCACATTTTGTATTAGATAAGTGTAGGATCTTGTAAACCTCACCTCCATAGTTTTATCTTTTATGTGCTTATAATTTTTAACAATTTTCATACAAAAAATACAATCATAGGTTTTTTATGCATCCCTATATTAACTAGTTATTTATACATACCTATATTAATGAATAAAAAATCCCATCTTTGCCTCTTTCGACTGTAACTTCTAATTTGGGAGTGTTATTTATGGATTTATCTTATACAAATTATATGTGATCTACCAGAGGTCCTACTATCATCACAATCATTATTATGTCATAATTTTTTCTTACAATATTTCACAACAATAGTTATTTTTATTTGGAAACATGCACCAATGATTTAACCTTTTATGATTTAACTATGTAAGAACTATGTTTGATGAGAGGGTTGAGATGTCTGAGTCAGTTAAATAATATGCATTAATTAATCACTAATTTATTATGGTTTTTGACTTCTTTGAATTTCTAGAAATAGTAATAAATATGCTTAAACATAAACTTATCTAGAAAGTGATTGTTACAAATGATCTGGGTTTTGAAAAATGGGTTCTAGAGAGTTCAAGTGTTGTCAATAGGGTCCGAGGATCTATTTTCTCACTATAAAATATTGCCCCACTTGGATAGTAGTGACGTACTATTTTAGTGTCCTCAAAGTGGCACTAGTGTCCTCTTTGAATGACTATTCCTATTTTTTGGGAACACCTGTCCCTATGTTTCTAGGCCCTGTTCCTGCATGCACAAAATTTGGAACTCTATGTTATGTTTGGAAAACATGATTTAGTGTGCAAACCCTAATCCTCCTTTTAATTATGGCATGAACAATAAATGTGTGTTCATTAGTAGAATAGGTTGTACATCCTCAACACCCCACTATGAAGAGAGTTGCCTACATACCAATACCCCAAGGAGGGATCAAGCCTGATGTACTTCTCCCACCTAGTGCTTATTGCAAGTACAAATGAATGCTAGAATGAGAGTGGTCTTGAATGCCTTGAGTGTGATTGATCTTTGAAATATTTAAAATTTGGGCTTAGAGCTATTGTAGATGGTAGTATTTAGAACTAGGGTAGAATAGGGATCAAATACTTTAATTTTTCTCAAATTGTCTTTTGTTTGAATAGGCTTTAGCATCTATTTTGCATCTAGTGAATATAGGTCAAATAGACTTGTATTGATATAGATATATATCTTGTGTGCATAATAAAATGTACTTAGGCTGACCTTAAGAGGGGCACATGTTTGAAACATTATCTATTCAAGAGAGTTAGGGAAAAGGACAATAATACTCAGTTGGGGACACTAGCGCCATGTGGATATAGTGTCCCAAATGTGGCACCAATGTCCACCTGAAAGACTTCTGGGAAAATTGGATTGGGATCTAGGAAAGTTATCCTAGGATTATGTTTGAATTGACTGTAGTTGTTTGTGGTCTACACAATGATTGTAAAAGTGTGACAAAAGCTCTAGGATAGGTCTAGGGATAAGCTAGGAATAGGCTAACTCAAATAACACTCTTAGTATCCAAATACCACTTTTTGGTGGTTACATTTGCCCCTCTTTATTCTATAAATGCAACAAAGTGAAAGGACTAGTATAAAGGAAAAAGAAGCGTACTTGGACTTACCTTGGAAGTGAAGCATGTGTAGCTGAGTCTAAGTATGTGAATATGGGTTTGCATATGTGAAACATGATCCAAATAAATGACCTACAATGAAACATGCAAAAATCAGTCCTTACTTGAGAGCTGATCACAAGTCAAAGACTTTACTAAATAAAGAAACTAAGTAAATTCGAGTAAAGAGAGAGGAAATGAGTGAATACACCTCATTGGGAACACAAATCAATGTATGGACCTAGTGACAACCTATGTGTGTGAGTGTACATAGTGATCATACCATTGAATATATTAGACTAAGTTGATAGCTTATTCAATATTCATATGGGTGGCTCAAGAACTCAATCTGATTTTGAGTCCATCATTTCCCACTCCTACTCGATGGATCCTGATATATGAGTAGATTGGATAAGATTGTGTGTTTAACCCTCTCATGTGTGTGGCTCAAGAACTGAAATAGGCCATGATTCCATCATTGCCCATCCATGTGAAGTAGATGCATATGTAAATAAACTACACAAAGTGTTAAATATATCTAACTGGGTATATCTAACTATGTATGTCAGCTCCATGTTTATTAGGGTACATTATGTGGCTCTGGGCCACTTGAGAATGCCAACCATTGTAGATGGAGTAAGGCATGAATCTAGTGAAAACCTGGAATATGATAGAAAATATATATAATGTAGAGAATGACATGGAGTTTGCCATTCCATCTAATCAACATATGTGTAGCTAAGTATATGGAAACTATGTGTTACACACATGTCCCCAATCTGAAATTTAAGTATATTGATTCCGAACTAAGTATGTAATAACTAAATTTGTGTAACCAAACTGAATGTGGGAGTGATCATGCCATGCATGATGCCCCCAAATATGAGCAACTAGTATGAATATGAGTTGAAATGAATATATCTGAGCAAAATATGAACATAATTGTCAAACTTATGACTATATCTGTACAAATATGTATTGTACTTGGTGTACTAGTTTGGCTAATCTAGACTATCCTGAAGCTGGGGATACTGGATAATAGTGCCTTATAGTGGACAGTAGCTCTATATGGTTCTAGTGTCCCAATCTGGGTGATCTAAACTATTTTTTGAGTCTTTATTTTTCTATGTCTACCTTGTGTCTGATTTCTAAATCTGAGCTATGTGCTTAAATTTTTATATAAATAGCAATGTAGGAGCCTGATCTCTTTGACAAACCCCTATGAATTCCCCCTATTTTGAGGGTAGTTTTGAAACTCGTGTAATAAATTTCCTCAAAATATGTATCTATGCAAAATGTGTTATCCAAATCATATATATGATATTCCAATATAATGTACAAACATAACATCAGAATGTAAAAGTATCTGATCATGAGTAGGTAATGTAAGATGTATGTTGTAATCTAGTATTGCATAAGGGTGTCAAGATAGATATAATCAATGTATAATGGTAAATCTAAGTAATTACCTAGGGGGATGGGGCATGATGTCCATCACATCATCCAAGTAGGAAGGGTAGATGAATGAGGTCCCTCATGATATCAAAAACTAGGTGAAAAGCAAATACAAGTGTCATGGTAAAGAAGCATACAAAGAAGAACACAAACAAACACATGAGGCACACAAAATTAGTCCAAGTAGCCACAATATAATAGACATGGGCACATGTAACTAAATATAATAATGGAGACATATAAGGATAAGTTCAAATATCCACATACGCAAGTAACAAACAATTTGACTTAGAGCCACATAGAAGGACATGTTCAAATGTTCACTTATACAATTAGGAAAGCACACACAAAGGACATGGGCACATGTCCAAGGAATAAAAATATATAAGTGGTATAGAGACAAAGAGAAATGGCATATTTAAATTCCCTCAAATAGAAGAAGCATAGGAAACACAATCAAGTCTAATCTAGGAAAACTAGAAATGAAAGCATGCATAACTGTTATTACAAATCTATGTAAATATGAGGATGTACATATGCTAAGCCTAACTAGTGATAGTCAATAAAAAATATGAGAAATGAGTAACAATGATCAATATCAAGATGTATCAATGCATAAACCAGAATGTATAGTATGTAAGGATAGAACCTAGTGGTAGTAATTATGTATGAGATGACCGCGAGTGGGAAGATGTATCAAATGTATAAACTTAGAGCAGTGTATATGCCTAGAGTGGGTAGATGATAAAAATTATGGATCAGTGTTGTGGACTAGGGTCTTATATCTAATTTGCAAGCACTAGATAAGAATAAGTGAAACATATGTGTATGATAAAATTGACTATACTAAGATAGATAACAATATTTAATATCTAGCAAGTAGTATAAACGTAAACATAACAATGCATACAATCTGTAAATTTTATGTTTTCAAAATATTTTAATGTTTTTGTATTTTGACATGCTGTAGTGTTTTTGTGTTTTTGGATATAAGCTATGTACAAACAAATGAAAATAAACTATGTATAAGGAGAAAGAGAGAAAAGGACGTATGTACAAGGGTAGGAACCATATTAACCAATGAGTCTCATGGGAAACTCACTATCACCATGACCTATGTTGAATAGGGTAACTATGATCATGTGTGCGGTGTGTAATGGTAACTGTGAGCCCATAATCTACTGTGTTATATAATTTGTGTCTAATTTTTCTTGTGAAGTGATGTTATGATGTTGTGTCACTGACTGTGAAGCCCTATGAACTATAGGGATCTTAGGAACCCATCTATTAGAAGAAGAAGTTGTAGGTGATGTAGGTGCCATGTGTTGAGAACCCTTAGAAACCAATAAAATTGATCATGACATAAACTAAGTAGAGGAATATCCCTTAGAATTTGTAACATATCTTTGATGTAGGGGTCTTTCTAGTAATTATCTTCATGGGAGAGTATGCGTACATGTAGATACCATGGGGGTAGACTTGGCCTTCAATGATGACTCTATTAAACATTATGATATATGCATAGGAGCTATACTCTCTATTATAATTGATAATCATGTAATATCTAGTAATGGTATTATAACCTGTAACTAGTGTTTGTGCTATAACTGTAGTTATAAACTATGTTGTAACTATCTATGGGATGGGTAGAGGATACTCATATGGGACACCCTCAACCTTAACTGCATGATTATTATGTATATACTTCAAAAACTAGTGTATTATAGATGGGATGGCTCAGAGCTGCTATAACCATGTCCTACCCAATAATATATCAAATACACCTACACTAGGTACTACTAGGAATCGAGTGGCTATGTGCACTGGTCTAACCTATAATGGAAGCACAATCTCCCTAATAGAGCTCTGAATGTGGCCACTAAAATTAATAATGACTATATCTATGGGGAATATAAATTTCTCTATGTAACTCAAGTACTATAAGAGTGTCATGGTTCACATGCTTATGCTTAACCCATTCTCAACCATAACACTATGAATAGGATGGTGGTCTATGTATGCTCATATTAAGAGCACATGTAAATCTATGTCATCATCCACAATCTCCTGATCTAAAAATGTGATAAGTGGTCCATGTGGCACTTTAGTGTGATACATGACAATAATATTATGCAGTGGATGTGTCTCCTTTGTAACTATGTGATAGGAATCTGGTGGTGGATGCACTTGGTATGTATAATGAACACTTGATGTGCCCCCTACCTAATTCCCTATATGCTTTGGGAAAGGATCTAAAAATATCTTTAGTATCTTAGCCTTTGTGTGTTGGTTTTTCAATGCCTCTTTGGGTGTGCCCACATCAATAATATTATCCTTAATTAGATCTTGTATCTTGTACTATAGGCTAATGCATCTATTTGTCATGTGGCTTGCTGCCCTGGGATACTCATAGATTGCATTTGAATCATAACTCTTTGAAAGAGGCCATGTCATATCAACCTCTTTAATGGGAGCAAGAGATATGGCATTACATTCCAATAGTTGTTGTAGAACCCGTGCTAGTGACTCTAGAATATTAGTGAAGACTCTACACTGAGGAGTGGATAGAACCAATTTAGGAGATCGCTTGGAATGGAAGCTAATTTTATTGTCTCCTTTTGATCACTTTTGTTTTCTATGGCCCTTACTTTGTATGGAGGTTTGTTTGAACTTTTAATAGTTGATTCTTATCCATTTGTGTACTTGAGTTTTCCCATTGATAAGAGCTTAACCTCTCTTTCCTTGATTGTGTGGCATAAATCAGTAAATATAGGAAACTTCTTGAATAAGATAACTTCATGTAATGTTGGTAGGAGACTTTGTTTGAATATATCTTGAAGCTCTATGTTTGCCATGGGGCTAGTCAATTTGGCTAATATTGTCTTGTATTGTAAGACATATTATGCATATGATATCTTATCACTGATGTTGATAGACAAGTATGATAGGAACATGTTAGCTAAAGGATTAAATTCCATGATATATTGATTTGGCAAATCATAAAACCACTGTAGGGCATAATTGCTGATATTGCATGGAAATAACATCATAAGAAGCCAATTATTGGACATGTAGTCTAATAATGTTGTGTGAAAGTCTTTGAGGTGATGATTTTTGTTCACCCTTTCCATCATATAATGTGAGCTTGGGTGCCATAAAACTAGATAGCAAAGGAGTTGCATTATGTGATGTGCCGAAGGTGTATGCAAGAGAATGTTGGAATCCAAGGCATGTAATGGAGTAGCGGTTCCCTTATCGATATGTAACACCTTAGACTGTAGAGGATGAATCTCATGCATAATGGATTGTACATCTAGAGTGGAGGAACTAGCCACAAGTGGTGTAGCAACTATCATTGGTGGTTGAATAACAATCTTGGGTTGTGCTAACTAAGTTGGTTGAGTTGACCCACTAGAGGTGTAACAACATTAGTAACTGGGGGAGTTGACGATTGACCATTGTTTGTCTTTTGGAGTTATTATTAAATAATGTTTATGAAATTATATTATATATCCATATATTTGGACATAAATTATTGTAACTATTGGTTATCATTTTCATCAAATTTGTTGTTAAATTTTGCCATTGTAGGTTGGGGGGTAGGAAAATAAGTTTTGTATATTTTGAACCTTTTAAGAATATTAATCTATGGAAGATTAAAAAAATTAAATATGAAATCAAATATAATAGTTTAGAATTAAAATATGAGTATATATATAAAGGATACAAACCCTAAGTGTGTCTAGGGTTAGGGTTTTGTTGAACTAGGGTTGTTTTGCAAAGAGTTAAATTATATTTAAATAAATGAAACCCTACTGTGAGATTGATTTAATTAGATAGGTTGTCTAAGAAATTAGAAAATTAGAAGTATGAAGCCCTAATT
This sequence comes from Torreya grandis, assembly GCA_037957365.1. Lineage (NCBI taxonomy): Eukaryota > Viridiplantae > Streptophyta > Pinopsida > Cupressales > Taxaceae > Torreya > Torreya grandis. Next base: position 2,337,128 of record JARHVA010000640.1, on the reverse strand, counting down.
TATTGTAAAAAAATTGAAATTAATGCAAGCTAGGGTTTGAATCGATATTCAAATTAAGTCAGGTTTATCAAATGATTTAACCTTTTAGAGTTTAACTATGTAATTCCTATGTTTGATTAAAGGGTTAAGATGTCTAAATCAATTAAATAATGTGAAATAATTAAGCACTGATTTGTTATGGATTTTGAATTCTTTGACTTTATTAAAATAGTAATGAATATGCTTAAATAGATACTTATCTAGAAAGTGAATGTCGCGGGTGATCTAGGTTCTAAAAACTAGGTTCTGGATAGTTTTAAGTGTCATCAATAGGGTCCCAAGATCTATTTGCTCACTAGATAGTAGTACCCCACCTAAACAATAGTGCCATATTATTGTAGGGTCCTTAAATTGGCACTAGTGTCCTCTTTATATGACTATTCCTATTTTTTATGAGCACATGTGCCTATGTTTTTGGGTCTTGTTCCTATGCACATAAAATTTGGAACTCTGTGCTATGCCTAGAAAACTTGATTTAGTGTGCAAACGTTAATCCTCTTTGCAAGTATAGAATGATAAATAAATGTTTTTTTTTTAGTAGTATAGGTTGGACATCCTCAACACCCCATTGTGAAGAGAGTTTCTTACATATCAATATTCTAAGGAGGGATAAAGCCCGATGTAGTTCTCCCACCTAGTCCTTGGTGCAAGTGTAAGTGAATGCTAGAATGAGAGTGGTCTTGAATTCCTTGAATTTTCTTGAGATTTTAAATATTTAAAATCTATAATTATGGTTTTTTTATATGGTAATATGCATAAGATGAGTAGAATAGGGATCAAATACCTTAATTTTTCTCAACTTTTCTCTTATTTGAATAGGCTTTTGCATCTATTTTCCATCTAGTGAATAAAGGTCAAATAGACTTGTATTTATAGAGATTTATAGATTGTGTGGATAAAAAAATGTACTTAGGATGACCTTAGGAAGGGCACACATTTAAAAAAGTATCCATTCGAGAGAGTTAGGGCAAAGGACAATAGTGCCCATTTGGGGACACTAGCACCATGTGGTTGTAGTGTCCCAAATGTGGTGCTAATGTCCACTTGGTAGACTACTAGGAAAACTAGGTTGGGATTTGGTAAAGCTATCTTGGGATTGTGTTTGAATTGATTGTATCTATCTATGTCCTACACAATGACTAGAAAAAGTATGGTAAAGGTGTTAGGATAGGTCTAGGGCTAAGCTAGGAATAGGCTAACTCAAGCAACACTCTTAACATCCAAATACCACTTTTAGGTGTAAAACCAATTTAGGGATTTAGTTGACTCTTGTATTTATCTGATCCTTTTCCATATCTATTTTTAAAATTTCAAACCCTCACTAAATTTATATTGCCTTACTTCCATATCTAATTCTTTCCATTTAAAACTCCATTGACCTTATATAGTCTTAGCATCCTATAGGGAATGAAATAAGGAACTTAATACACAAATATTACTAAAAAAGTTCCTAATAATTATAATCCCCTACACTCATTGCTCTGTACATCAAAACTACACATGTTTATAGTAAATTTATAGACTTTTAAAATCAAAATATATAAATTTCCAAAGGTTTTGCATCCATTTCTCTCTCAAAGAAAAATTAATTTATCTTCTCCATCATGGATAGAATGCAACAATACTTACCTATCTATATGATAAATTAAGTATTAATCAATTTCACTAAAGTTGAAATGTGCACAATGGATATCTTTGTATATCAATAAAAATAAGGTGAAAATCATAAAAAAACATGTTATCCATTGAGTAACCCTTACCTCAATATTTGAGTGCACCATGTATTTGTAAATCCTCATTTTATTTAGGTCTCATTCTTGTCCATTACAAAGTGTTACATGAGATGAAAAATTATTCAAAATGGGAGCAAGCTAAGAACATCTCATAGTCAATCTTGGCCAGTGATGGTCCCCATTTGATATATTCCATTAACATTCATATCCCAATAATGATTATTTTAAAAATGAAATATATTTAACATAAAAGGGATTGGGATGATATTATTGTCTTGAGAAGATGAGTATGAAAGGTGGAATAATAAATAAGACTAAACTTACTCCCACACATTATGCATCACCATGCTATGCTTTATTATTTTATTTGATTGTAAGTTATCAGAAAACAATATTATTAGGGTTTGAGTGATAAAATACATTTTAATTGCTACTATAAAACATTACATAAGTTTCTTGGTTTTGATTTAAGTTATGATTTTTTTGTTTGGGTTTAGAATTACATTATGGTTTATTTATAGTTTACTTAAGATTATTCACAATTTCATTGTTGTGTAAATACAAGTAAGTCTATTATATTTTATTATGTAAATACCTTTATAACAACCCAAGCTTGTGTTATTTAAATCTTGTTGAAGTAATAAAAAGTTATTTATAACTGGACAATGCTTGAAGCAATTTATGTATTTTTAGGTTTTTTTTAAAAATCTATTTGAAGTGTAATATTACAGTGAAGTATGCAAACTTAATTAGGGTTTACAAATATTTCTTTAAATGTTGTTATTTCAGTTAGTTTTGATAGGAGTACCCACCTTAAATGTAGATATCAACACTATTTTTACCATTCTAAGTTTATTTGGAAAACACACCTCTCACGCTTCATCCAAGCTATCTACCATCATATATACTTATCTCATGGCCATCATTAAATATATTTGCTATTATGATGTATCGACATCCCTTTCTACTTATTTATGTGGTTTTTCATTATGGTATTTGCATTTGTGCTTTTTTATTTCTTAAATAATCACTTCCAAAATAAACATGGTTTTTTTTTGAAGTGATAAAATTTAAGGAAAAAATAGGGCACAATTATAGAGACAATAATGATAGTTAAAGATAGAGAGGGAAGTGGAATAATCACATCAAAAGTTTGGGGTATCATCGTTCTTATAACTTAAATGAATATGAAATGTGAATTTAATTAGTTTTTCACTGGTTTTATTTTCTTTCAAGTCCTTTTACCAAATTGCACCATGAAACCAAAGCATATTATGCATAAGAGTTACTAAGCAATGTTTAATCTACATAAACTACTGAAGGATATTTAAAATATGAGTTACCATGCCCTTTTTTATCTAGATAAAATGTTGGTGGGTATAAAATTCACCTACTTTATTAATGCCTATTTCCCAATATTTTTAACTTTGAGAAGTTTAATAGTTTAAATTGTTTTTAGAATGGTTTCCCCAAATAACCATGGTGGAAAACCATAATTCCAATGTAGGACAAAATCCTAACCCAAAAATGATGTTATTCATTTTATATTACTTTTGAATCTATGTCCAAGTTTTGTTAAGGGCCCTTAGGAAAAATCCCTATGTAAAATTTTGGCAAATTGATTTTGAAATGGTGGTGAATCAAATTGGAAGGTGAATAATTATGTAAGTGAATCAACGACAACCAAATGGTAAATGTCTCTAAATGGAATAGGACTTGCCTATGCAAGTTATCATTTACACATGTATGTAGATGAGTGTTTACATATGCAGACAAACATCTTCATACATGTGTAGATGACTACCTACATAGGTAGGAGATTGTATGAATTATATGAGATGCATGGGTTGTAACTAGTGGACACTAGTAGGAAATGCAGATGGCTTCTTGCATATGCAAATGGCTAGTTACATATGTAGATGGTTGTCTACGTTCTACTGAGCCTACCAAATGCCTATAAAAGGGACCCTTGTAGCTCATTTTTCACTTTAAAAATTATAACCTACAACTTCTGAGTGATCCATCCTTCCATTGACAACCCTTGACCTCCCAAGTCCAAGGTTAACTAGGCATATTTCTAACTTCTAAACAAGCTTATAACTAGAAACAACATTGCAAAAATGTCTTCCCACTCTCACAACTCATCCATAGCAGTATTTGGATACCCTAGAACTCAATATAAAAATATCATGTTCACGTTGATCTTGAAATTTCTCGACCAAGAAGATACATAAAAATATTGGGTTGAAAAGCGTAATTTCTAGGGGATTATTTACATGCCCCAATATGATACGGATCTTCAATTTCTATTTTTTTTTTAAAGATTTGACAATGCCTCATATTTATTCAAATTAGCCATTAACTCACATTATATTATGTTTGGGATCAATCTCAAGGATATACACAAACTGACGAGGCTGCTGTACAAGCATATAAACCTAGTCTCTACAAAGGTCTAGCTATCTAATGATGACAAAAAATATTTGGAGACCCATTATGGCCTGTAACTAGATGGTATGTTGTTTTAGTATTTCATTTTATAGTTCATCAATTTCATAGATTATTTTTACCATATTACGTAGTTACTAATTCCCTGTTAATTTTTTTGCATTTAAATTTTATAGCCACCCAAAGCTACAACAGAAGGAGACTTAAAGTTGAAGCTTTTACAAATCCTTTTCTCCCTGGCATGATTTAACTATTTCAATCTAGATTAGTGTTTTAGGGAATAGCATAAAATATTCCATTCTAAGATATTTTATATATCCTACGCATTCTTGGTGGTCAACAATTTGATTGGTGTACATACCTTTCAAATAGAATTAAGGATGATTTGATTTTTTCTAGTTGAAATGAAAATTATATATTTTCATGTACAAATTTTCTAATTGCATTCTACAATGAGGCATTTTTATAAATAGCCAACATAAATATTCCAACCACTCTGCATTGAAAAATGGTTTTTAATTCACTCTTTATTATAGAATAAGAGATAATGTTGTAACACTGTAATGCACTATAATTATTTTAAAGTGATTATATGATCTGTTTAACATACCAAATCCTCTTTATTTATTATAGAAAAAAATATCTCACACCATTGACAAAATAAAAGTGGCAATTAGAGGACATCATCTTACTGAGGTATCTATTAAAATAAACATGGAGGAGGAATAGTCTCCACAACCACTCCTAAGATAAAAATGCATGAGGAGTTTGATTGCACCTAAACATGTTCCCTCTCATTTTTTCGATATATCATTATCAAATTTTATAATATCATTCTCAAAAATAATAATTTTATTTTTTTGTTATTTTTAATATTCTGTATTTACAACATCACAATTTGTAGCACAAACACCTCCAACTTCTAGAATTTAGTTGGCACAACATTCTGTTCAATAGTAATAACAAGACATGAAATTTAAAATTAAGATTCTATATTTGGTATATGTTAAATTAATGTGAAATTTATTCTATTTGTCATTTGTGAGTTGTGACTATCTTGTCCATTTTATAAGTAATACTTATATAAGGAGAAATTTTCTATCACTGTTACCACCACCTCGAGTCCAACCTATAACTACAAGGAGAGGTAAATGTTTACTTTTTATTACAATACCTAAACAATGTACTTGCACACTATGTTTAGGGACTTCCAATTTTCCTACGTTTTCACTTGATGGTCTCCCTAATGGAATGGGAACCACATTTATTTAATAAATTGACCTTGATGATGAGATTATCGGGATTGATAGTGACACCTAAGTGCCTAATTTTAATCCTCATGAAATTATAGATGGCTCTCAAATGGATGCGGTAGAAACTTTCCAACAAGCTTATGGAAGTGCCTCTCTACCTAGTTGTATTGTTGTTTTTCCTGTTGATGAAATTCCATAATTTGATGATCAACTTAATTTTTTTTGATTGAATAATTTATTGGATGATAATGCTAAGGCATTTGTTATTGATGTTGTTATAAATAACCTTGATGACTTGAGAACATGGGAATATCGGGCTAAATTTTTGATTCAGGAAATACATAATGTAATCAATTATTTTCATTGGTTGGACATCAGCTTGCAAAAATTGATGTTTTATTAAACTAGGTTGTTATTGGAGTTATTAGTGTTACTAATAGATTTAATTATAATGTTTTAGATGTAATGTTAAACAGATTGAAAATTTAATTGTATAATCCCAAACATACTACAATAAATGTGTGAAAAATAAAAGACTTATTGTGATTGCAGACAAAAAAAAAAGAATTTTTTGCAATTAAAATTTGATTTATAAATTTTTAATAATTAATATTCTTTTTTCATTTGTAGTCAAAATATACAAATTTAAAGAATCAAGTTCATGTCCTTGACATACATTTGAAATGCATGTAAAATTTTAACTGTGACCATTTCACTCAAGGAAAAGATTGTAAAAATGAATAAACAAAATAATACTTTGAAGAAAATAATAAAATAGCTCAGATTGGATCCTAATATTTTGTTTAAATAGAAGGCTGAAGTAGACCCCACCTTGCTTTCAGTAGGAGATGCTGCTAGAGAAGAACATGCAAATCTTGATAATATCAATAATGAAACACATGATATTATGGAGTCAGGTATCCTGAAAGATAGTATTACTATTGGACAAGTGGAAGGATAGGGAATTGGAATGTCTTCCATGCAAAAATTCAGATAGAAACTCAAGTGTCTGACAAACAATGAGATTTCCACTTAGCATTTCATTTATATTTTGTAAATATTGTAATCTAAGGGATTGAGCCTAAAAATAGAGGTTGTAATTAAATTTATATATAATATTGAATATATATTTTGAATTTATGGCTTTGTGTATGCATTCAAATTTTTTATCTATACTTTCATTTGAAATGGTTAGATAATTCAGTAATTAAGATTTGTAGAAAAATCAATTAAGGGATTCATTAAAAACATAATTGAGACTAAATAATTGCTATACCTCAGGTTAATAATTCAAGTGATTAATATTATAACCTTGCATAAAATTTGAAGCATAAAAATGTATATGTTCAACCAATAAATTAATATTGGTGTTTATATTTAAACAAGGCATTCACATGGTGGTACCAATTTAAAGCTATAATAAAAGAGTTAATAACTATTTTACCTCTTCTAAAAGATTGAGTTAAGGGTGCCATTTAAATACACTTTACAATTATACAAAATTGATATAACAAGAAAATAAATGGTACATTAGCCCAAAATCAACTCAACATCCTTAATGTCATGCCTTGAATTAAAAATAGAAAAATAAAAATTATTGTTAAGTAAACATAAGTATATCAAAAATGTATTATGAATACAAATTTAATTTCAATATATTTCGAATACATATCAAACTAAAACTTAGGTAGCTAAAATAATCCTTTTGTAACATTTTCTTCATAGCTGACATTTGTATATACCATCTTCGAGGCATTTTTAGTAAATTTTTTGGTTGTATTAGTGAATCCTATTCTTTCAGTGAGAGAACTCCAAATTAAAAGTGTTATTTCATAAGGAAATGCATCCAATGGATAATGTGAAACATATAACCTCAAACATGTCTCAAGATTTTTGTTCAATCTGTTCTGAAGTTTTGATTTAACAAAAGATAATGCATTAAATACCCTTTCATCTTCCATAGACCCCAAAATCATTGTTTATAATAAAAAATATTCGCTAATATTTTCTTGTAGAACACTACTAGGATATAATTTTTTCTAAAGCCTTGTAATAGCACCACTTTTTATTAATTCATTTAAACATCAAATTGATCAATAATTATAAGTCCAAATACATTGACTGGGATGTCAGTAAATCCTTTTGTAAAATAACCTTAGATTCAACTCCATTGATCTATATAGACCTACTGAAATGATTAATAAGACTACCTATGTATTTGATAAATAAAGTATTTGTTATATCTTCACCCTTGACAATGTTCCAAAATATAGGATTCATCACTCCCATGGCTTCAATCAACTCATCCCTTTTAAAATGATATCAGATTTTAGCCGATAAACTTTGTGAAATGTTTCTCAATTTCATTCGTGTCTCATATATGAAATTATCATATAGAATCCATGTTATAGGGACTTCTTCAATTTATGCTCCAGCTAAATTAGTTCATTTTTTGAAAGTGTGTAGTGGTATCTCCTTTCTATTAATGAAATGCAAAGATAATCATTAATATTAAATTTTAAATAGTTTTTAAGGTCCTTAATATATCCTAATATTTATCAAATGATAAATATTGGCCCCTTAAAACTTTCTTGTGAGTAGTATAAGATATCAAGATATTGACAAACCCATTTTCTCAACCATATGAAGTCAACAATATAAATGGATCTCTCTTATGCATGTTTCATCAAATAATGCATTTATTTCAGCATAGGAAAAATATATCAGAGTTTTGAAACCTTTCTAATTGTACAACAAATCTTTTGCCTTGTCAACTTCCATATGATATTTAAACATATAACTTGTTAGTGATGGATATTCTTCAAATATTCTACATGTAGGCTCATACATGGAGATCCATCTTGTATCAACATCTTTTAAAAGTTTTTTCTCAATAGTCACTCTAATTGCAAATTTTTGAAACTCTAAAAATATTTTTGGATTGGTTGACATGTATGCATGAAAGTCATATATAAGATAATCTAATTTTGAAACATTTATAAATGTGCTATCAATTTTTTAAGCAAGATTCATTATATGTGCCATGCACTAAATTGGAATCATATATGGGAAAACCATTATTTGTAGGCAAACACATAGACTAGTTCTTTTCCCCTACATTACAAATTTACCATCTACACCAACACACACTGACTTGGTACCTATATCATAATAATCCATCCCATCTATATCAATCAAATTAGAAACAACCAATTTATAAAGGTTCTTAGCATTATAATTTTCTATCATTTTATGGACAAATAATAGGTGAGGTTGCCTTGAATGGGTTTTAAATGTATAAATATACATGCAAACCCATGATGTGTTATCAACTATTATTACCTTGTCAATGTATAGTGAGATAAACCATGTTGATTTTACTTTTTATTTCAAATCCTCCATTTCAATCATCATGAGACATTTCATGATTTCTTCAAGAACTATTATCTGATCAATGTGATTGTGGAATTTTATGAAATCATCAATGATGAAATAAAATTTTATAATCTAAAAAATTAAAGATTGGTCTACCTCTTTTCAAAATGTGATATACTGTGGAGAATTTTATATTTTTACATGTATATTTGACGAGCCACTTTTATGAATTGAGCTATAATTGTTCTTCCTTTCTCAACGAGGTGTTGTTGATGTTTCTAATGATTTTCATACTCTGCTACATAACATTGATGCATGTATTCTTTTACATTTTTTCATCTCACTACTATTTTAGTTTGTCCATATTTTTATTTTACCAACACATATATTTGCCATAATGTTTCCCAATTTTATCCAACTTGAGTTGAATTTTGTGGTCTTTTCTAAGTTTCTAGCTACATATTAAACATTTACATTCTGTTGGAGTGTTGGTTCTATTTTCTAGATCCATAGGTTTAATGAATGGATATTTCGATGCCTAGTTGAATTTAAATAACCTTTCAATTGTCCATGTTCTTCTCTTATACACACACACACACACACACACACACACACACACACACACACACACATATATAAAGTGTTATTTTCAACTAAAGCTTGTGTTGGTTGAGTACAATTCTCATCCGCTATTAGGTTCTAATCATCGACATAAATGATGTCCTCTACTCTCATTTTTATTGTATTATATTTTTGAGTTGAATTTTCTACCATTGTTAATATTTTATGAGATGTAGAAAATGGTTATATTATTTCCAACTCATTTGTTTCAAAATTGTCTTCATGGGGTGGCATTTCATACCTAGGTACATCTTCCAATGGAGGCATGTCTTTAAAAGAGTTATCAATGGGATTTGCATGCAAAATGGTTGTGGACCTTGTAATTATTATTAAAACTTAATATTAAAGTGAATAAATAATAATACAAAAAATCATTTAATATTTAGTACATGTGTTTGGAATTTCATGCCTAGATACATCTTCTAGTGGAAGCATATCTTCAAACGGGTTATTAGTGGGTTTTGTGTGAAAAATAGTTATAGACCTTAAAATTATGAATGCTGAATTAATAAAAAAGTGAAATAAATAATAATCCAGTAAATCATTTAATATTTACTACTTATGTTTGGCATTTCATACCCATGTACATATTCCAGTGGAGACATGTCTTCAAATTCAAAAGGGTTATCTGTAGGTTTTGTATTAAAATGGCTGGACCTTACAATTATTTTTGAACCTTAATATGAAAGGGAAAATAAATAATAGTAAATCATTTGATATTTAGTACATGAAGTGTTTTAATTTTTTGCATATGAAGATGACCTCCCACATACATAGATAATTATATGCATATACAAGCATCCATCTACATGTATACAACCTCTTGCATATGTATATAGCTATCTATTGTAAATGGAAGTGACCACCTATAAATGTAGATGATTGACTGAATATGTAGGCAGTTGCCTACATATCTAGGCATCCATCTGCATATGCATTCGGTGGTGTGTATATGCAATTGGTTGTCTGCATATGCAAATGGTCATTTGTGTTTAATTTAAATATCCTTAATAGAAAAGTGCAAATAAATAAGAATAAATCATTTGGTATTTAGTACTTATGTTTGGTGTCTAGATAAAATAAGATAATAGTTTAATTTGTTTTGTTAATTTTCCTTCCTTCTTAACATTCTCCATTGAATCCATCAAAGCACACAATATAGATGCTTGACAATAAATGCCGACGCTTGACAACAAATTTCAACATTTTAAAAACAAATGTAGATGCTTGAAAGTAAACATAGAAAGTTTAATTTTGTCACTTATTGAATAAAATTTGTGTAAAAAATTTAACCTTAGCCTCTAGCGAAGAGAAAAAAGAGTGTTTAATATAGTATATATAGTGGCAAATTCTCTTGGATTGAATTTCAACGTACCAATGAAATACATGTATACAAAGAAATTTATTTAAAAAAATAGGTGAAATGACCATTAAAATTAAATTATATCCAAAAATTTAGGGGATTTTCCACCATTGATTAAGCCACAAAATCGCCAAATGCTAATTTCTAAAACTATAATTTTCATAAATTAACAAAAATTCACCACTAAAAAAAACTGTGCTTATATCATGTTGTGGTTATTAGTGTTGTGAATTAATTTTATATTATTGTTAAACTTTTTTTTGTGGTTGTTTGTGTAGTGACTTTATTTAATATTACTATTGAATGTCATCCTATTGGTTTCATTTACTACGTATCTATTACTTGTATTTACGTAAACTAGCCTTTGTAAAAAATTATTAATTACTATAGATTAACCTTTGTAAATTATTATTTCTTATTTTATGTTTTATATGTGATTGAATTTTGTAAATTATTATTAATTATTATATAAAACAAGAAGATGAAACCTTTTTTTATTATGTTAGACAATGGAATGATTATAAGATGATTGTAACATAGTTGATGTGTATAATGTTGGGTATCAATAGTCAATGGAAGCAAGAAGTTTTAAACAAATATAGAATTAGGTTATAATAAGGATCTGCCTTACTTTACATGATAGAAATTTGGGATCTATGACTTCAATGCCAAGTTTTTAGATGCACGATAAGTCATCCCTGTTATAACATTATTATTTAAGAATATGATTAGATGATGTGAGATAGGTAAAATAGTTTTCAAGTTGTTCCATTAAATGATGCTCCATTTTCATTTGTTCTATTTACAATTTTATGTTTTGAATAATTATTTTTGATAATGAAATTTTTGTGCTATAGTATGAAACATAATATGTGTTGTATTTTCACAATGTTTAACATGTTAGTTACACCCTATCAATACAATTGCATGGATGTTGGTTGGATTATGATTGTGCAAAGTAATCAATGTCTCTATAAGTATAGCTTTGATTATAACCTACTAAGGTAGATCTCCTACTTGCTTAACTATAAATTGTAGTTATGTAAGTTATTGTAAGTAATAAAAAAGTAGTAACTTATGAAGTCATTTAAGTTATTGTAATGTGACATTTAATTGATTTTAATTTTTAACCTTGTTGAAATTAAACATTTCCTAATCTACATGATTTATATGTGATTGAATGATTTATGAAAAAATATTACAGTTTATACCTCAAACCCAAATCATTTTCATGTTGTTGCCAATAAATTTTGATAACATTTCAATAAAAATCAAATATGTAATGAGTGGGATTAGGTATAATCCCATTTACCATGTAAATAATGTGATCTCAGTCAACATTTGATATGGTGTAAGAAAATTTCAATGATGATCCTGATCCCACATTCCATTTTGTGTTATGGTGACCACATTTAATTCTTCCATGTCATGCACCATACCTATACCCATCAATTGTAAATAGTTTTTAATTTAATGGAATATGAATGTCAAACCTTAGTTTTAAGGGGTTGACTATGGGTCATTTTTTTTACAACCATTTATTATTCCTTTTCATATCCATTTATTCCAAAGATGATAATTTCATCCCATCCCCTATGCATGACACATGCATTTCATTAAATTAGTATTTAAAGTGGTGGCATATACCATATAGACTAATATTAACATCTGCAACAATAAAATATAACATATTCTCATGTACCATGCCACTAATAACCATCTGTATCAATTTATATGATAAATCCACTTGTTCTTTACGACATGGTATCTTGACTTTATTTCACATTTTTTTCTTTTAGATGTTTGTGTTAGCTAATGTTTGGTGTGGAATGGGCCACCAATGGTAGGCTCAAGTTGCATTCTCATTCATCTTACTTTTCATAGGTAACTTATAGCATTGATGTTTGTGATAGATGGTAATATTATCTTAGATCCTTATTATTCAATTCCTACCATTTGTAACATTATGATGCCAAGTTTTCCAAAAATGAGTGGTATAATGAAGAATAAAAAATAATGTAATTATCCTTCCTAAAAATAAGTAAAGATAATTAATCGATGAACTATAACTATCTCATAGTAAATAAACACATATAATGCACTTATCATTCCTAAATATATCCACATATAAAACATCATTAGTTTCTTCTATTTAGTTATATACACTCAAAGGTGTAAACATAATTTGAAAAAGTAGAGAATATTCACTTGTCTTCATTTTGTCTTGTTTCTTGTTGTTCATTTTAATTTGGAAGTTTTATATTTGGATATGATGTCGGCCATTATTGTTTCACTATATTAGACACCATTTACAATGTATGGGTACATGACATGGCATGTGTATTGGGAAAGTTCTTGAAATGTGCAATGGGACACCTACCACCATTAAATGATACCTCCACCCTATCCATATGTATGTCAAATAATATTTGAGGTTCATTCAAGACATCTAGATTTAGGTTTATTATTATCATGGAAAATAAAAGATAGTTTAGAGTATGATTAACTATTCTAGATAGATTGAATGATGTTTTGCATGTGGTTTATTTATAAATGGAAAGTGCATGATGATTTTCTTGTTCAAATTGTAAGATTTATATATTTGTTTAATTAACAATTGATCCCTTTTCATGTGCTCTATTTATAGTTTATCCATTTGTAAATATATATTGATGCTTTATTTAATTCATATAGTTAAAAGGATAGGATCCATTGACATCGGTGGTATTTAAATACAATAGTCTACAAAAATATTCTCTCATGGAACTATTTTACCATAAATGTGACACTAAGATATAATGAAAACATTAGAATGATAAATAATATGTATAATATAGATCCAAGAAATAATAGCATAAAATAGTAATCAATTATACTCTAGTGGTTGAAATAATAAAAAAGTGTAATCAAAATTTATTTGACAAGAAATGGACAATATTATAAGCAAAAGGATATTGAAAAACCACACGATATAATTTTCAAATTCTAGAAATGCAACCTTGGTTTTGAAAGAATGAGTGAGCTCTATGTAAAGTTTGGATTGTTTAATATATAGGGATGGATTTGGCATTTTCTTCTTAACTGGTGTATCTACCATAGTGATATTCAACATTGTACCTTTATGACCAACAAGTTTTTTCTTGGGCATTTAATCTATTATGCACACCTTTATGGATTATGTATTTTTCCATGTAGGTTCACCTCCTTATGTTTTATAGTCCTCTATTTTCACTTATCTAAATTGGTGAGTAGAATGTCTTCTTATTCTCTTAACCTAATTTACCATAAGACACATATGCAAAGGAGAAGGGCTATAATTAGTTTGTGTATGGAATCTGCAACCTACTACTATCTATAATTGGATGATTTCCCCTCTAACCTTGAGTAAGAACTCAATTACTCATCCTTATAACATTAGAATATAGGATCCTATATTTAATTTCCAAACTAATAATGTATAACTTTATATAGAGTCTACATTGTATATGTAGCATTAAAATATAGGGAATACTAAGAGGTCTAGTTCAATTTTTTTAAAAAGTAAGTACACTTGTAGAAAATAAATGATGAGAAATTAAATTGCAAAAAAGTAAATAATAATAAATTCAATACTAATCTAGATTGGAAGCTTCCCACACAATAAAATTGATATACAAACTTAAAGAAAATAAATGAAATTAAATGTACAACATCATAAATAAACTAGCTAGCAGATGAAAATCAAACTAGTGGATTCTCGCAAGTGGGCCCTATCTTGGTTGGAATAGATCTTGACTTGCCTCCATTTTAAGATAACCTTAAATCAAATCAATACTTATTAATACAACTATATCATCAAATTAATTTTAACATGTCTTATTATAATTTGATCTAAAATTTATCTCAATAAAAAATATTTTGTTATAGTCTCTACCTAATTCATCTTTGATTTTGGATTATTGATTCTCTATTTTGATTATTGATTACTTCCTACGACCTCCAAATATTCTCTTTATATAGAGGATACATGGTATTATTGGCTGAGTTATAAATCATGGGAGTTAAAATTATAAATTGAACTAAGCTAATATAATATAAAATAAATAAAAATATATCTTATAAAAATAAGGTGTTGCGACCAAGTGTAATAATAAAATGCAATGGTCCAATGAGAAGAAAGGTGTTACAAGTATTTTTAAAACTTTTAATACTATCAAAACAACCTTTCATACTTTGTTAAGTTGGTTAGAAGTGGTTGAATAGTGACAGTTAGTCTTAGTTATTCACATCTAATATACAATCACTTACAATAATAGTTATGGTTACACAAAAATATAGCATTGGCTACGAGTGCCCATAGAAAGTGGCTACAAGGTATCAACAAACTAAATGGATATTTTATCCTTTATAGATATGGGTATAATATGTATTATGATAATTATATTTTTCATTTTTCACTTACCATTAGTCATACCAAATACAATCAAGCCTGTATATCATACTAATTTATATAAAGTTAAATAGTTTTAACCAAAACACTATGCATATACATTATTCATGAAATGTGTGCATATATAAATATTGTGTGGGCTAAAAGAGTGTGGATAGAAACATGTAAAAGTGTTTTAAGAAGACTAAAAATTAATATGGGTGATATTTATAGGCCATAATAGTTGGGTCAAGAAACCTTGAGGGAGTTATAACTACATATATTGCATGTTATAGGCAAACCCCATGAATTTTTTTTGCAATGCAAATTGAATATCAATCAAGGGTTTAAACTTCATAATCCTTATAAGTGATGATGAAATTATATGACTATTGACCTAACCCTATTTTGGTACAATTGGATGATGCCACAATAGCCTGAAGAAGACTTGAAGTGTCAAAATGCAAGTGTATTAATAGATATATGCAAGTAGAAGTAACTACTTAGATTATGGATAAGTATGGGTCATTCATTCACACTTATTATTTTTGGTAAATAACTATTTAATGATTTTGATATGGGGATATTTGAAACACAATACACATAATAACTAACTATATAAGAGAGTAATATGTGAAATCAAAGAAGTAATAAATCACTCTAAGGGGAAAGACCCACAAAAATAATTGGGATGGATTCGGCTATGCGGCAGATTGAGAAATATATATTAAAAATGGGTGTCAAAAAATCAAAATATATAAACTAAGGCTTAAAATCTTAAATGGAAAAATACTATAGACATCTTAGAGGAAATAGGTTGGCGATAATATAATGTAGGGTAGGGATTTTCCTAAAAATAGGAAAATGTAGACAAGTTTACAAAAAATGGTAAAATATGCTATGGCAAAGGGTCTTGTACAAAATGTGGGCATCAACATAATAGTCATACTTTGATGTGAATATGTGAGAGAATTCATGTATGTGTCAAAGGATAAAAATAATCATTTTAAGCACATACCTTGAATCACTAGGGAGGGAAGGATGAATTAAAAGATGCTCGAGCTAGGCTCCATCCACATAGATTTGTTATATACTAGAATACAGACATACTTGAAAAATAATGGCCAATTGTAATAATTAGTCAATGTCAAATAAATGTAAACATATTATTAATGTAAAAATCATAAATTGAAATGGGGGATCATATGAATGACTACATGTGGTGGTACCAATGTCACCATTATTCGCCATAAAAAACAATTCCAATGATAACTTCTTAGGAGTTATTTCAACCCAATACAGTTATTGATGAAGTAGATAAATGATCATTTATACTAATCTCAATTTTATCCATATTTTTGGTTCAAAATTTTATTTTTATTAATAGTTTATTCTTATTCATACTTTTTTTCTCAACATTTTTTTGTCCATCATGAAAATTAAAAAAGTTGGATTTATGGCAGTTTTGAGGTGAAGGATTGAAAAAACCTACACTATAATCACTCATCTCAAAATAAAGAGTTAAATGAAATATGTGTTATAAAATGTATATAGACGAAGCTTAAAAATCAAAAAATTGCATGTAACCAACCCATAATATATAAATCTCTGGTAAATTTAACCATCATAAAATATCATCATGTATAATTCAATAGAAATGTGTGCATCCTCATGTGAGGAAGAAATAGATGTAGGGAAATAATATTCCCCAATGAATTCCCTATATGCATGAAATATTTTTCTTAGTATTGACTTAAAGAGAAGGGTAATATTCTCCCAAATGGCTAAGAAAGGAAGGGGAAACTAGTATGCCCTTTATATCTCGAATATGACCTTAGAAGGGATATATAAATAAAATAAGCACACACAAGTATTACACTCACATTGATACATGATAACCAATAAATCAAATTCATGATATATATCATGGAAAAAATTATAGAATGTCTCATAATATGCCATATAAATCATACACAAGTATGTATCTACATAGGAAAACATCATTCAAGGACATATGACTAATAATACATGATGTTAAAATAAATAGAGGATTATCTATTAACAAGGACATAATAATAAAAAATTATCTAGACATGCATAATCATAAACATGCAAGAATTTTACCAAACTTAGGTACACAAAAAAGAAAAAAAATATAACAATCGGAATGTAACTAGCTAGAAAACGCAACCACACAATTTAGATATCCATATAACACACAAGATGTAGATGATAACAAGATATAATTTATATAAGGTATTTCAACATGATAAAAAGGAATAAATAAATATATCACCATAAAATTTGTTATATAGATATGTCTCCAAGGTTGGTCATGTCCTGATAAATCAAACCTCTCTATATGAGCATGTAAGTTAAATATGTCTTGATAAATCAAATGCTTAGATATGATTTATAATAAGAGGTTGAAATTTAACATTGGGATGTAGATGTATGATTACAAAATGTGATAATCAATGGTACAAATTTAGGAGATAGAACTCATACTAGAGAGAGTGATAATGCCATATGTGTAGATGTAGGATAACCAAGAACTACTAGATGTAAACTCATATCTAGTAGGAACCATGATTGAATGTGATGTAATAGTGGAAAATACCACATGAGGATGAATTATTCACTCCTCATGAAGTGCATTGGATGATTGCTTGTGTGATCTTGGAAGTAGGAGAGGTATCTCATAAGGTTCGTAATGAATAACATGTATTTCATTAGCTTGCAAAAAACTAAGAAAATTGTGTAATGTAGAAGGTATCACTCTCATTTGGTTATGCCATGGGTGTCCAAGTAATATATTATATGATCCTAGATTGGGAGTGACATATATCTAAATTAGAAGTGTTTGAGGACAAATTACAATTGGGAGTGTAATATCACCAAGTGGTGTGTAGGTAATACCATCATAACTATGGAGTATCATAGTAGTGCTAAGTAAATATTTTTTATTATATCCTTGACTAGATAATAACTATATAATTATAATATTTTTGATATAACCATTTTCAATCTAAATTCAATGTGTAATAAAATGGTGATGTGAAACAAATCTAAGAATATACAAAGGGCCATTGTTTAGTTTAATTTTAGGTATATTATGGTCATAACATGTATGTGTAGATGGTTAATCTTGATTCCTGCATTCATCATGATATGTGGCATTGTAAACTTCACTCCAATTGGATATAGTATTTGGTGAGGTATGAGGATTGAAATATTTATATATTAATACATAATATTTATTACAAACATTAAGAGTTTCATATGTCACTTGAGATGGTATATCTTTAGGTTTTATTTCCTTTACATAGTTGTTACCAAGATTTGATTGATTAAGAACTAGCACCATTAGTTTTTTACGATCTTTCTCATTTTCCCCCATTTTTATATCATGTCCACATTGTTTCTTTTGATTGAATGATTTGAGGATGACTAGGTTGTATTAATTGATCAATATTTAAACATCTTTTGTTGGTTTATTTTCCTTATTTGTGAGAGGTGATTCCATTAAGTACATGAGAAAAAAAAGGTCACCCATAATTCAAGGGTGATTATGCCAAGAATAGGAGGAATATCAAAAAAATCATTCAATGAAATCATTGAATATTTACATGGTTTGTGATTTTTTTATAGCTTACAAAGATTGGTTGTGAAAACCAACCAACATTGGGTTTAACCAACCAAAACAAATGAAAATTAGTTACTAATATAATAAAAAAGTAAAAAAATAAAAAACCAATTGGATCAATCGACCCAAAAAACTCTCCCTTTATCCAAAGATGTATAGAAGATGTGAAAACTAGATCAATGACTCTGAAGCTATCAAATAAAATTTGACACAACTATAAATGGTGTAATTTACCTCATGGTACTTATCAAAACCTCAATTCATACAAAATCCCACCCTACTAGTTGTGTCATAAAGTCTGATGAACATAATCAAGGCCTACTCATCCTTTATGATCATTTATACTATATTATAGTAGAACATAATCAATGCATGTCCAACTACATCGACCTGCATAAGGATCCACAAAGAAGCCCATCCAAGTGACCAACCTATACTATGTATGTCACATTTCATAGATTCCCAATATTGTATGATGACCTTTGCTCAACACTGTTAGTGCTAACAACCCCTTTCAACTCATACTATCACCAATGACTATATTTTCCCCTATTAGGGGAGAGGTGATAAGTTATGCATTGAGAGATAAAATCAAACAACTTTGTCTAATACATGTCATGAATATCAAGGATAAAAATCCAAGATTGAAATTAATAAATAACATAATCCAAAAAATGCTACTACAATAGATAATGGACTTAAGCCTAATAGCTCACACAAGAAGGGTGAATCATTGATCACTCAATATAGATCATTAGCTTCATTAGGACCATAGACCTCAGCCATATAAGATGTTTCCTAATCAAAAGAAGTGTTAGAATAACCTGAATAGCTGGAGTAGCTAGAAGATCTACCAGTAGAATTACCTGCATAATTTGCTTCAGCTTTTTTTTGTGTGGAGATTAAGATCATTGATAAGGACATACATAGATATAATATGGCCAATTCATCCACATTTATAACATCTTGGTTGTTTCCAGTGTTTGTGAGAGCTAAAAGATGAAGAGTCACTGTTACAAACATTAGACTTAGAATAATGTTTATGGTGATGTATGTGTTTGGAGGATTCTATAGAATGACCTGAGCAATGCCGATGTTTCTCTAAGACTACTAACAAGAGTGACAAGTAGAATGTTTTAGAGATTGTTTTTGAAAATGGTTTGGACCATGTCTTCTTTGAAGATGGTGTTTACTAGCATTTATGAATTAGGTATCTTCTATTGGTTGAGTTTCCTTCTTTGTAAATTTATGCTCATGATAAGTGAGTAATTCACAAATATAAAAAAATGTTACTCCATTGAGGAAATCACTAAGATGCAACATTTTAACAAAAATGGAATAAGTATAATTGAGGCCATTCAGATTTATGTATATGAGCATGTCATCATCTATCTTATCACATGTCATTCAATACTCTTGTTTCATATTTTTCATGTGAGAGAAATATTCAAAAACATCATCTTCAATGCTAAGCTTAATATTTTACAACTACATTAAGAGATCAATATTTTTATAGGTATGTTTTTTGTCATATAGAAATTTTAATGCTTTCCAAGATTTCTAGGCATTATATTTAATGGATTCAATGTGGATAATAACGCCAGTAGAACATAATGATTTTAACAAATCAAGGGCATTTTTATCATGATTTTGGAACTCAATTATTTTTTTGGCTTCAATGGGTGTCATGATTTAATTCTACATTATTTCTCATAAATCGTTGAATATGAGAGTGTTTTCCATGTGTAAGATCCATTCTTTGTAGTTTTTAGGTGTTAATATTCTATTTTAAAATATTAAAATTGTAATTTTAGCCATGATCATAAATATATAGTGACAACAATTGAATTCTACTTGGGGCTTTGCCTTGACCCTTATAAGTAGGTTCAAAAATACAATAGGTGATTCAAGAACATGTCTAAGTAGAAGTCACAAAAATTAATATTTTTACATCATTATAACTCCTTTACACCATTTACCTTCATTTATCATTATACAAAGCTTTAAAAAATAGAATATCCCATTTTCAAAAAGTATATTCCAAAAATCAAAAAAAAAAAAAAAATTGACCAAAATATAGGTTGAATGGGTTTTGAATCCTTGATCTCCTCTTTATCAATTGACTAACAAAATTAGTCTATCCAAATTGCCTTTATCAAATTTGAATATAGAAAGGAAAAATATTCAATATATCTTTGATTTTTTAGATGTGAGAATAAATAAATAAAATTACATGCATGGAAAATTGGTTTTACCCAATATTTCACATGCTGAATTAACACTTTCCTATCCTGGTGGAGCCCACACACATAAAATCAAAAGAAAATATATTTATAACCTTTTCACACTGTATCAAGTTTAGATCAATTATGTTGTGGCATTTTTTCTACCTTTTGTATCATACAAGTAGTTAGATGCTCTCAAAACAATAAACATATGCTGCACAAATTTTACCATAATATTTTTCTAAATGAATTTATTACTATTATCTATTTTTAGACCATCATAAAAATGTAGTGAATAATTAGGAAAAAATCAAAATTTAATTGTATGTTATTGGATCCATACATAGACAAGGTATGTAATCATAAGAAATCATTAAAAAAATACTGCACAAAACATAACAACCTTGGAGCGTCATACTACTAAATTTTTGTCTATATCCTTTCAAAAACAATACATTTTATTTCAAAGTGCCATATTTTGGTGAATAACGTGTGACTCTTTTTAAATGTTTAAGATGGTCCTTACATGCCTACTCTTTGCTTATTACACAAGTATAAAAAACATAATGAATAATCCTCTTGTATGTCCTAGATTCACATCTCCTGATGGTGCTTTAGATGAAGAAGTTCTTGCAGAATCACCTATGGTAATAATGGTGGTAAAAAATGATTCTTAAATATTTACTTCTCCATGAGAAATCTCAATCTAATACCACTGTTAGTGTCAAGAATAATAGGAATATCACAAAAAATATTCAAATAAAGCATTTCATATTTACATGGTTCATGAGATTTTCATAGCTTATGAAGGTTGGTTGTAAAAACCAACTAACAATAGGTTTAACCAATCTAAACAAATAAAAAATAGTTACTAATCTAATAACTAAATAAATAAACAAAAACCAATTGGATCAACTGACCCAACATAAGTACTAAAATATAAATTTCCAATTCCAAATGTATTCATGTCATCAAGATACTCCCTGGGGCACATGATGTAAAACGTATTCTAGATAATTGTTCATCCATGACATCAGGTTTACGATGATATTCATTTTTATTATCCTAAGCATGATTAACCTTTATTTTATTATTAGTTTCATCAACAATACATTTTCATTTATTCATAGGAATGGATTGGTGGTGTACTATAATTTTTGAATCAAATATGATAAGGTGTGAGATAATAAATTTTATGTGTTCCACAACCCTACAATATTAGAAGGGGACATTTTCTATTAGATAGATATAAATTTAATCTTCTTGTAAAAATTTAAAGCATCTATGTAATGTAAATGGGATAATAGTCATGGCTTTAATTAATGGTTTACCAATCAAAATATTGTAGCTAACTTCATTAGATATTACTTGAGGTTTCATAAATAAAGTCTTATTTGTAATCACTATATCCAACTAAAATTTTCCAAGGGGATTTGTGATTTATTATCAAAACCATTCATGATCATATCTAATGGTGTAAGAGACTTAAAATTGATTTAAAGTGAATTAAATAAGGCTTCACTACATATTTTTATTCTGGAACCATTATTTATAAGTATCCTTTATATTCCTAAATGATTGATTTTAATTTGAATGTATAATGTGAGATTTTTATTTATACTATATTTAGAGGTTAAATATTCTACTTTAAAAGACATGAGATTCTCTCTATTATTTAAATTTTTGCGAAGAGAATAAAAATAGGTGGGATCCATATTACTTGGTAGGGTAACATCACACAAAGGATCAAGCAATAAGTCTTTGAATACAATGTATTATTTACATAATTATATAATGTAGATATATGCTTGAGTATTTTATATATGGTAAATAAGAGCATAGGCTTGGGTACTTCAATTTGAATCTTTGAAGGAGGAGAGGCTAGACTAGAGGCTTAAAGAGGGTTATTCTAGTATTTCCCACCTAGTGAAACATGAGGAGGTATGGTGATATTACATACCTATCTAATTTGTCACAACATTTATCTCATAGTCAATCATCATATAGTAAAAAATAGTAGGCTTATCACCAAGAGGATTAAAATCAATGGTATCATGGTTTAGGGTATCATCAAATAAATCATTAGAATAAATATTATCAAATTTCAATCCATAAGATAATATTATATGATAAATTATAGGAAAGACAAATGTAAACAATCATAAATATTTATATAATAACCATATACACAAGCCTATTGAAATGTACAGAGGAAAAATACCCTCCCCATGACTTTTCAAAAATGAATATATAATATAAAATAATATGCCAATAATATAAGATAAAATTTACAAGCGTAAGCATGAGCCTCAAAGGGGAAGGAAACCAAGACTAAATATAATCATCTTTATTAGAGCTAATGAAATTCCACATATAAGCCACATGTAAGGAAATGGTTATATGAAATGCTAAAGAAAATCAGAAATTAGATATTAGAAATTAAAAATCAATTATGAAACCATAAAAGGAAACCTAAAAATATAAAAACATTCAAAGAATGGAAGGGTTCACCAAAATATTATATCGAAATGTGAAAATAGTGAATGATGAAAACATTGGAATTGTAGAATAAAATGCATAAGATGGATCCAATATATAATAGTATAAACTAGTAAATCATGTTTACTCTAATTGTTAAAATAGTAAAAACATGTAATTTAAATTGATTTGATAAGAAATGGACAATATGAAAAGTAAAAAAATATATGGAACACTCACACCTTGATAGTTTTTTGAAATTATTAAAGTGCAACCCTAGCCTTGAAGGTATGAATGGGATCTATATAAAATTTGAATTGTTCATGGTATAGGGATAAATTTAACAGTTGCATCTTGATTGAATAATATATTAGAGGGAATACTTAGTATTTTACCTCTACGATTAATTAGTCTATTCCTGGGTATGGAATCTATTCTTCTCATCTTTTTTGATTCTATATTTTAATATGTATATCATGTTGAGTGAGACTCAACAATGAAGGAAGAGTATAGTTCCTTGATGAGGAACAACACTTGGGATTTAGTCCCCCTTAAAAAAGGAAGGAAAATGGTTTGTTGTAAGTGAATCTATTTAATCAAATATGCAAAAAATGGAACTATTGATAAGTTCAAAGCATGACTTGTTGCCAAAGGGTTCTCCCAAGTCCCTGATGTTGACTACATTGGGACCTTTATTCCTATTTCTAAGATGAATTCCATTCACTTTAATCTTACTATTGCTAAAAATTATGGTTGGGTTGTACATTATATGGACGTGAAGAGTGCATTTTTTCACATGGATCTTCAAGAATAAATCTACATGGAGCACCCACAAGGATTCATTAAAGACTCTTATTTGGTATGTATCTTGCATAAGTATCTCTAGGGCCTCAAATAGGCCCCTAGAGCTTGGTATGCTAAGATGGACTCCTTTATTCTCTCAACCATATTCTTATATTTACTTAGATCCCAATGTCTACATCTTATCACATAACGACTCCCATTTACTTTTGGTCCTCTATGTTTATGACTTAATTCTTATTGGGAGTTATCCATCCATCATTTATAGAGTCAAATCTACTTTGCATGATCAATTTATTATGACTGCCTTGGCCTTTTTCACTACTTTATCAAGATTGAGATCACCCAATCTTATTCTTAAATCAAGTTTGATCAAATCAAGTATGCTCTTGATATTTAAGCTTGATTCAACATGGCTAATTGTAATCTTTCACTAACTCCCTTTCTATCAAGAGTGAAGCTTGAGGCAAAGTGTTCCATTCCACTAGATGTTTCCACTTTGGATTGTCAACTTGTTGGAAATCTCATCTATTTGACATGGACTCACCTTGACATTTCCTTTGTAGTTGGAATGGTCTCACACTTTATGTAAGATACACATGGACTTCATTAGAAATTAGACAAATGCATATTGCATTACATCCTGTGCACTCCTCGCCATGGGATACACTATGCCATAGGTATTAGTCTAGACTTAATTAGATATATAAATTCTAATTGGGATAGTAATTTTAAGAATCTTAATTCTACATCCTATTATATTTTTCACCTTGGTTTAGGCCCCATTAGTTTTTAGAGTAAGAGAAACATGCTATTGATCTCTTCGACTGAATCTGAGTATTAAGGGGATGTTAATATCACTATTGAGGCTATTTGGATTCAAAATATTATAATTGAGTTTGGCGTCACTATTACACAACCATATATCATCTTTTATAATAATCAGAATACCATTTAGATCTTGAAAAACCTAGTTCATCATTAGATGACCAAACACATAGAGATCCATATGTACTACATCAGGGAACTAATTTAAGAACAAGTCATTGATCTACATTATTGTCCTACAGTAGAGTATGTTGTTGATATCTTCACCAAATATTTCACTAAGAGTAAGTTAAATCACTTGTAAAATCTCTTAGGGGTACAAAACACTAATTCAAGGGAGGTCACTTTACCTTTTCTCATCATCCTCTCATAAGGGGAGTTTATTCCTATGTTTTTTCTCCTTCTCTCTTATGCTTGAGGGGATCATTTTGTATATGGTATCTCATCAGGACTTATTATTGGGTCCCATTTTTTTTTTCATTTTTTTAGTTTTCTTTCCTCCTAAGTTGCACTTAAGGGAGGCTATTGGTGTGAAAAGGGTTATCACCCAATCTATTTTTACCTTTGGGTTCCTTTCACACTTCTTCAATTTAAAATTACTTAGGACTTAATTTTGTGCACATATTTTTAGTTCATAATTAGATGCTTAAAAATGTGAATATGTGTGTAGTGCAAAATATAGTCACTCCACTTTGAGTGGACCACACTCCACTATGGGATGTCTACCACTTTGGTGTATGTACATAGTGTTGACATACCAATTATGGGTTGTCTACCACTTTGCACCCAAACTTGGTGTGTGCACATAGTTTTGACATACCCACTATGGGATATCTACCCCACTCTTTCTTTCCTATATATTGTGCACTCTAATAGTGCATTTGAAATATGGAATGTAGAGTTAATATATTAAATTTATGCAACTCCTTCGATTTCAATTGAATAAATTCATCTCTTACATTTATATTGCACATTATTTATGCATATTTGATAAGAATATAATTTATCTTATCAGTATATGATCTTGTGAGGAATAGTGCTTCCATTATGCCTTAGGATCATGTTAAGATATCTTATCCAAATATTACACCCATATTTATGTAGGATGTATTTTAGGGATGTAAAAATCTTTACAAAATTTTGGATGAACTTTTGATAGTAGTATTTTTTGCCTAGGAATGCATGTTAATCCCTTTAGGTGTTAGGTGCCCCTAGTTTTAATAGGATGGCCATATTTATAAGATATACCAACATCATCTCCTTGTAAATGACATGGCTAAGTGGTATTCTAAATGGTGTCACAAAGATGCATTTATTCAGGTTGAGTGATATTTAAAGTTGATGGTAGCACTCAAACATTAAAACAAGGAATGTCAGGTGATACTTTACCAATCCATAAATGGTTTAATCATCAAGATACACCTACAAGAACTAATGGATTAAATATTTTACTGTAGTGATAATAATGTACAAAAACATAGTGGTCATGTTATTTAAACCAAAAGGCATTAAATTATAGGTGAATGAGTTCCAATCAGTCATAAAATTTTTCCTAGGTATATCTTATTCCTTAATTCAGATCTAATAGCATCCAAAAAACAATCAGTGAAGGTGAAAATTTCACAACCCATACACCCTCCATCAATGGAATTGGAAAAGGGTTAGTTACACATGAAGCATCTAGGAACTTGAAGTCCACAAAAACATTTTCACCTATTTTGATTTATATTAATTACCATGAGATTCAACTATTCATATTCCTAAATAATAAATATTACTCCAATAGTAAGTATGTTATCAGTCTCTTCTTTGACCTTCATGTAAGGATATGGGTTCAATTGGTATTGCCTTTTATTCATAAGTCATGTGTCATCCACCAATTTGATCTTCATATTTGTAAAGGAATATTGAAAACCCTTCATCTCCTTATAGTTTAATGAAAGAATAGCATGATACACATACACAACTCAACAATATTTGCCAATTCTTAATCAAACCAATAATCACTAATGGTGGAAATATAGGGTTCCACCTAAGTACCAATATTGAATTTATTAGTTTTCACTGGGCCATGATATTAATTTTTGATGTCTTATTGCACATCCACAACTTTATGCATCCAATAATAAGTCTCAAACTTTAAGTGATCGATGTCATCTTTAGGTGGTGTCTCATATATCTTGTGCACCATATTTTCTTTATTTCACTTATACCACCAGTTATGATTCATCCATACCTCATCATCATTTTCACTGGAGTATCTATTTATGTTGTATACATTTAATTTTTTTAAAAGCATGAGGCCATTTTAATTATGCTTTCTCCTCACATGTTCCTAGCTATGATGACATTATCCTACATAATGGCCTAACACATCCATAGTAAAGGTTGATATATTTTATACTTAGGTAAAGAGAAGGATAATGTATGTAAAAAATCAACCTTCACTCTTTCTCATTCATCAGTTTCACTACAAGTATCATAGATAATGTACTAGGTGTGAGCCCAAGTTTCTTTTCCATAAAATACATAAAACCATAACATTTTTGGAAGATGGTGCACACACTTTGTCCAAATTTTATCATAGTTATAAATTTGCATTTATAAGGAATAATTCCCACTATAGCTATGCAATCCAAACACAATATTTATTTTCTCAAAATAAATGTAAATAGATTCTTTTGCAATAGTTCATGTTGATAAATTAGTCTTATGTGTTACCCACCAATGTGTGGCCATGATTTGCATTATATACACAAATTCATGCATCTATTATTTATAATTTGGCATGAATCCTTCCATCTCATTTACATATTCACTAATTTTTTTTAAGCTGTCATAATTTGGAAGTGCTATGAGCTTCCCCTTGTTTAGTTTTAATATCTTTTTCATTTTGGGAATGGAGCACAAAATTCAAACCTTTATGTTTAAATAATTGATTGTCTTATCCTTATATTTATTTATAGGCTCACACACAGGGGGTTACCTTGGTTTTATATTCATGATGCTACATTTTCACCTAGTTACTTAATATGACTCTTATACCCAACAATTAAAAGTGACACTAGCAGTGTTAGAGATATAATTTGCATCATCCCAAATAAAAACTCCTTCACTATTAACATCTAGATGTTATATGTCATGCATATTGATGTTGTATATATGGTTAAATTCCTCATCTATATCTTCACTCTCAACATAGGCTAGCCTGGGAGTTATCAACAAGGATAATCACATTTGTTTATCCATTTCAAAAACTCATATAAAACTTCTTGAAGAGCATATCCATGTTGTAATTATAACACAAAGTCTCACACAACAACATTTGAATATTATATTTAATCATACAAATAGATTAATTTGAATTTAGTGCTGAATTTCACACCCATGATGTCAATGGAAACATTCTTTAATATCCTTAATGGTTCAACACAAGTTTTGAATATAACATGAAGGTAAAAGGTCTCAAAATTAGGCTGCCCATTTTACACCAACCTTATTTAGCCAAAATTTTCACCCTAACACTTGTATCAATTAGAAGTTTGTAAACATACCATCCATAAATAATGGCATCACTCAACAACTCTTAATTTTAGCCTATATTTTATACAATTTAAACCTCACAATGCCTCTTTTTACATTGTTGTGGAGGTATTTACACTAGAGCCAAAATGTTTCAAATTAACCAATTATTAATCAAAATAATAATTTCTTTGAAGCATAAAAAGGTTCAAAATTTATAGAGTTTTTCACCCTCTCTCTCTCATTAGTCTTCTATTGAATCAACTCATTGGCCTTGGCCTATAATCCTTGGCATGTTGAAGCTTTCCCTAAATGCTCTAACTCACATCCATTACCTCCTATAGAATAAGGTTTTGGTTGAGGGAATTAGGATAGCCAAATTATTATGAGGGATCTACATGATAAACCTTATCTTTATGGGGTTATTTATTGCATGTCTAAGTAGTGGCACCATTCCATGTACTTATATTAACCTTAAGGCTTTAGGGAAGCTTGTGCCCTCCTTCCTTTAGAATCTCTAGATTTCCTATTCTAATGATCCTTATCATTCTCATTTCCTTCTCAATGTTATCATTTTGGGTTAATTTTACATATATGTTCAATAATTACTCTATCAGATGCTCTCCTTGTTAGTATCCACAAATTGAATTTTTTTTCTATATCATTAATATTAATTGGGTGATCCATATTTATATATGGTTTGCAAGGAATATTTCTATCCACTACATCTACAACTTCTTCCTCTATATGTACACTTACCCTCATTTATAACCTCCTATTGATGTGAAGACCTTGTATTCAATAGTAACACTCCTTGCCCATGTAGCTTATGAATTTAATCTATCACTTTACAACCCTTAGTATTATTAGTGGAAGTTTACAAATTTTATATTGTAGTGAAACCTTTATCTAGGTATCCCTTTTAAATAATAGACAAATTTACACATCATGATTTTCATGTAAAATCTCACATGATTTGAGCAATGCACTTGCATTTTCCTTGGACAATTATTATTATTATGGCCTTCAACCTCATAGTCAGTACACCATAGACTACTTTGAGTATCATTACACTATTGGTAGTTAATATATAAATTTTAAAATCTATTTAGGTTATTTTTGCATCCATAAAGGGTTCAATACATGTGTCCATATTACCAATTTATTCATCCCTTAAAGTAGTTACTAATTCCTCTCTTGGATCCATGAATGTCTTCATAAATAGAGCACATCTAAAGAGTAAAACTAGACCTCCAATAAACCACTACACATGTTTAACTTTATGTATCTCATATGAGAGCTTATATATGTAAGGCATTTAATGTTACATCATATACAGGAATGCTCTCATTCAATTATTTTTTTATCTCCTTAAAATCAAAATACTATATTATTAAAATTTAGGAATGTCAAATTACTTCAAAAATGCCTCCTTAAGTTGGTCATAGTCCACAATGATCTATTGTATATCATACTTGTGCTACCACACATGTGTGCAATCTATAAATGTGCTTGAAAAATTATTCACTTTTCTTTTTAGAATGGTGAAACATATATAATTCCAATGAGCTTGAAATTTTAGACATGTTATATGTGATTTTTCACACCTCTATACTCTAGTAGGTGCAATAACATTTCATAGATGAAATGTTGAATAAGTGGCACTTGAAAAATGCCACACTAGTTTTTTAAAAGGTGCCTAAAGTATAGATATCCTCAGGTTTTCCTCCTCTCATTATACCTATATTCATTCTTATTTATGGTGTAGCTCCACCAACCTCCACATTGAGTTGTGTCAAAATTAGATTAGCACCTAGTGTGGCTAATATGAAACTCATCATTTTTGCATAGCGCATCATGTTACTAATCATTTATGAAGGTGTATTACTACATGTACTTAGTGGGATTACCAACCTAGCTAGGCTCTATGAGTTTATTAGTGATGAAAATAATGGTGTTATAGGCTTGTATGGGACTAATCGATACAAAATGATCTTTTCACTTCTTTCCTCTTAAACTATGTTATCTAAGAAAAATAAAATCTATTTTCAGCACTTCCTTTTTTAATTGAAGCACATGGGATTTCACTTTAGGTAAATCATATGTGGGATCTTCCTTAGTTCCATATTTCTCTATGTATCCATTGTTCCCATAAACTTCATCCATCTTTCCCCAAATGTTATCTTATTCAGTGGTGTGTGCTTCCTCATTAGAGTGTATATCATCTTTCACATCTTCATATAATTATTATTCTATAAGTTATTTTTAGCATCCTTTTGACTCAACTCCCACTCTTTATAATTTATGTAGTGGAGATCACTCTATATTTCTCTTCATCATACTTGTTATATCTAATTTTATGAGCATAGGGGATCTCCATGATAAAAATTCACTTTTCCCTTCTTACAAAATATTAATGTGAGCATTGACCACATCTCCTTATACCTTTTTCTTAACTCATGCTTGAAGAGGTTTAAATAGAAATGGGTTTATTATAAACCTATTATCTATCATTAGTCTCTTGGTTTCCAAAGAATTTTTTTCTATGTCCTCTAATTTGACACAAGAATTGGTGCTCTACTTCCTTTGGATAAGAATAATTAGACATTGTGAATTCTAGAAAGTAGTTGTTCAACATACCTCTCTAGAAAACATTGACAACTCTAATCCAAACAATATTTTTTCATTATAAACACTTAACTTATGATTCTATTCAATGGTATTTTATGCCATATTTTCTAATTTATCCCATAATATATGTAGTGAGTCATGTATTCAAGTGTCCTGGTAGTTCACATAAAAATACTTCATATAGAGCATCATGTATATGTTCTTATACCCATACCTTGAGGGATTAATTTATAAGACTCAAATGATTCACTATAAAATTTCACTTCAAATCCTCCAACCACCTCTTAATATTCTCTAATTAAATTTGGTAAATAATCTCAATTCACCATCTTCCAAAACCAAGTTAACTGTGTCCAATAAATGGAACCAAAATGTTTGGAGACTTTTTACACACCATTAGTTCTATACCACTTACATCTACACAAACCCTTAATGCTCATTATATTATAATATCACTCAAGTGACTTGTGCACTCACTTGAGGAAAAGAGAGAGATCATTGATCCACATTTGAGATAGTCACAAGAAGATGTCATACTAATGACAATGTTCACTTGATGTGGTAATAATGTGAGTTAACATATTATTCATATGTACATGAATACAATATTTCTTATATATAAAAAAATCATATAGATATGAATACTTTAACATTTAGATGCATGATACTCATCAAACCATGCCTAAATTAAGCATAAACACCATAAAAGTAGAAAAACATGAACATAAAAAATCATTAGATAAAGTTAATCTCTTCTCATTAATTTTTAAATTACATAAATTCTCCCAAATCATAATGTTAGTGCTCAATAAAAGGAACCAACTGAAGGGAGTCTTCCCCCATCTCTGTCAGGTCATCTCAAAAAACTATAAAGCTTTCCCACTTAAAGATAAATATCCTACCCCCCTTGACCTTGATCATTCTCAAAAATTGGGATCTCCAATAGGTCTTACATTCACCCTCAAAAGAGTTAATATTTAAGCACACTAAATGAAAGGCTCCTCCGGATGGCTAGGTGAAACTAAATTTTGATGGCACCTCCAAGGGCAACTTGGGTCCTGTAAGGGGGGAGGAATTATAAATAATTCTAAAGGGGATATGTTGGTGGCGTATGTGGGTCCCATGGGAAATCAAACAAACCACCTAGTTGAGGCCAAGGAGGCCCTCTAGGTCATATAGTTGGCATCAAACATCAACCACAATAGGATCATTATTAAGGGAGATTAATTAAACATCCTTAATGCTTTGGAAGAAAAAAATATACCCTCCCATATTATTAAGGACATAACTGATGATGCAAAGCACCTATTGAAGGGTATAGCTCATTTTCAACTCATACACACAGGGAAGGAAACAGGGTGGCCAACCTCCTCACCAACATTGGAGTTGATATCCACCTTTTAAAAAACTATCACGATGTAGGCAACATCCCTTTTAATGTCCTTAATGCTATTTGTAATGAAAGTACCAATGTGGATTGAAAAAATCATCTCTCCAAAAGTGCATGATCTCACCTTGATGGGGTGGATCTTAATCAAGCTGATTCATAATCATTTCAAAATAAGAGGACTTAATTATTTTTACAAGCCCTTGGTAAGACTTCCTACCCATTTGTACTTTACTCATCTCTTCCCCATATAAAATCTTCATCTCTCTCGGTTTGACTCTGCATTTTAGGTCCCCATGGGTGGCGATAGGGATCGACTGGTACCAACATCCTGTAAGGAGGTCCGTAACAAAAGAAAGTTTAGAAGAAGCTTAAGAAGGGGGGACTAATAGAATTTATGGAATGGGTCACTGAGCATAATGCTGAGATTTCTTGAGATTTCATTGTGGCTTAGACAAAGCAAAAGGTTTTCATGCATGACATCACCATTAATGTCTCGAAGGAGTTCATTGATGATGCCATAGACATGTCATGTGTAAGTTCCAAGGAATTCAAGGACCAGTAAAAAAAGTAAGAGTCCCTATAATGGTTCTTCAAAATAAATGATTTCATGTAGATGGACAAAAAAGGTTTCCCACAGGCTAACCTCTTGCATTACTAGCTAGAAATATGCCTTTAGATCATGCGATATATGATGTTGGAAGGTAAATATACACTAATATTCTCCCACAATTTTCTAATTCTCAATCATTTCATTGGGTATAAAATTAGTTTTCCCTATTTCTTGCTTAAGTCCCTTTAGATCACTATCCTGCTTCACTAAGTAAATGATACTAATCTCATTTTACATCAAGGCTTGATCCTCCTCCTTATCAAGCATGACCAAGCCATTTTAGGCTAAATGGTTCTCCTTAAGGGTTAATTTTTTGGGGAAGTCTCCCAGGAGGACTCCCCGATAGAGGATCTTACTGAGGGATCCCACCAGCCTTCTTGACCGCACCCCCTAAAATAACTTATCATAGTCCCTCCCGAATGACCTTCTCAAATTATTATTTATTCCCAAAATAAAATTGATTGAAATAGGGACCCCTACAAAATAAACGTAGAAAGAGAATGGACAGAAACAAGCAGCTATTGGAAAAAATTAACTCAAAGGTGAAACAAGCAGGTTTTGGCCTAGCCAAACTCATTTAGGATTGGAATGCATTACACAATTAGGTTGAAGCAACTGTTCAAGCCTTTGTTCACTCTGCTCAACTATCATAGTCCCCTACTATGATTTCACCTAATGTTTTAAAATCCCCCCTAGGGCTCCCCCAAGGGAGTCCCCCTAAATAATCTCCCATCTAGGTAAAGGGTAAAAAGTGACCTAGAATGATCCTCCCCGACGAAGTGGCTAAAGGCCCCAAAAATTACACTCGAGCCAAATTTTCAAAGGAAAAATTGACCATCTCAACGAAGGACACTACTGAAGCTAATGACCCTTAGGAGGGACCTTCCTCCTAGGTATGCTATATTTTCCTATTTTTTATTTCCATTCTTAGTACTTTTTTTTTGCTTTTTGGCTTCTCGGCCCAAGTTGGCCTATTTAAACTTCTATAATGCACTCTTATGGTTCCAGGTCCCTATAAAACCTAGATTTTACCATATAGAACAAAAAATAAAGTGTTAAACACAACATAAAATATTATCATTGATGTAAATAATAATAATAATGACAAAGAAAACATCTTAATAGAAAGTGTAAATAACAATAACAATGATGACAAAAAAACAAAAAAAAACCTCAACATAAGGTGTCAACAAAAATAACATTGAAAATAAAAATAACATAGTATATGGTGTCAACAAAAATGAAAATGACTACAAT